>CM053788.1:76665226-76705226 GCA_028749045.1 Cupressus sempervirens | reverse complement strand
AATTTGAAATTATCTTTGTATTGAATGTTTCTTTTTAACTCATTTTTGTATAGATTATTAGATTCTAATAGGTTTATATATTTGTTGTTACATATATTTCCATGAGTTTTCTATTTCTAATTGATTTTGCGTTTTAAGTTATAATATCTATTTTATATCTTTATATTTTATCTTAAATTATTCCATAGAAGTACATATGTTTTTTATTGAACCTTTTTTTATGACTAGATTGCATATCTTAACCAGTTTCAAATCTTAAAAAAAAGATGCTATGAAATCTTGGAAATTAAATAGATTATATATTGAAATTATTTTCATTTTGTCTTCTTGAGAACATTTTGAAAAAAAACTAGAATAAAGATGCACTCAGAATAATCCATAATTTATTTTGATTCTCTTCATCTTTAGGCATTAGGAGGGGAGACTGAGGTTCCATTGAATTTGATGGTTCTTTTGATCCACCATTGCATCATGTTTGAAAGGGGATACCTCCTTTTATCCTTTTCATGGTAAGGCCTTATCTAATCCATTAATAAAGTCTATGAGCTTGAGAGATTTGTGTACTAAGTCTGATGCTTATTTTTACCTAGATTGTTTAAACATGTTTTATCTTTGAATATTAACGATGCACGGGTTTCTAAGCCTAGTGCTAGAATATACTTATTCCAAATATTGTCTTATTTAGATTTTTTTTCCCCTTCTAATACTTATGATCTTAGTATAGCATATATTTATGTTGTTATTGTTAGTGTTTTATATTGTTCTCTTTGTTTCCTCTCTTATATTTGTTAAATTAAAATTGTTTTTGTTTGGCCTAATCAGCTTTGGTAAATATAACTTCTTCATCTGCTCCCAAGTTTTCTACTTTATCTGCCTCTTTGTTTCCCTCTCGAAATATATGTTGAATTTTGATATCTTCAAATTTATTTTGTAGTGTTCATGTAGTTTCAAGTTTTGAATTGATTTTTTGGGAATCTCCTTCAATTATTACTCTTTTAAAGCCTAAATCTAGACATAACATTAGGGCTTTCAATAGTACTTCAATTTCTACTATATTTTTCAATTGAATTCCAATTATTTTAGCTTGTTTGACTAACCACACACCATTTTATAAGTGGATGATACATCCTAATCCTACCTTGCATGGATTTCCTCTCAATGCTCCATTAAAATTCAATTTTGTCCAACCCCTTGGTGGTGGTTCCCATTTTAATTTTGTTCTTGCTTCTTTATTTTCTTTTGTATATGTCATTGGAGGTTTGATTAGGTTGTTCCAGTTCTTTTTCATTTCAGCATCCCACTTTGTAAATGAGCCCTCTTCTTTCATTGTATTTCCTAAGTGGCTATTAAGAAGTTTTGTTATGCTTCCTTCCACTTTGTTGAAAAATGATATGTCTACCGTTTCTTCATTTTTTATAATTCTTCTATTTCTTTCTATCCAAATTTTCCATACTAAAATTTATGGAGTTACTATCCAAAGGTCATTGTATACCTTATTGTTCCTAGTTTTTGGCCATCTATTTAGGTGGTTCCATAAGTTTTTTGATTGAACAGTCGACTAGTTTAGTTCCTAGCTTAATCATTGCCATATTTTTTGGGAAAAAGGATAGGTATAATAGGTGATCAACTATTTCCAAATTTTTTTACATAGTGGGCATCTTGAAGGTCCTTCAAACCCCAATTTTGTGAATCCATCTATTGTTAGAATTTGATTTTGAACTACTGCACATAGGAAGATGTCATCTTTGGGGAGGCATACTAGGTCCCAACATAGGTTTAGAGGGATAGATCTACTTTCTCCCATCAATGTGAATTGATGATTAATTCATATCCTCTCTTAATACTATATTTCCCATTTTTGGAAGCTCCCCATATTATTTTATCCTCCCATTCTTTGTGGATTGATTGCCTTTGGCTAAGAAACTATTCAAATGTTTGTTTCTTCTTGGCTGGTTACATTGGTTCCCATGGTTGTCTTCCATTTTCATTTCTCTTTGTCATTGATATTTATATTATGTTTATAGTTGTTGCCATATTTTCCCCATTGTTCAGTTAAATTATTATTATTATTTACTAGTAGGTTATAGCTATTTGGTGGTGGGAGTCCATCCCATGAGTCTTCCCAAAATAAAACTTCATTACCTTATCCCATATCCCATGTTAGATTTTTGGTTATTATAGGGCAACACTGCATCATAAAATTCCAAGATTGTCATCCTTTAGGAGGGTTCAATGTTCTAGACAGTGTTAAAGGATCTAGGATATTAAGATACTTTTTATAAAGACTTTTTTCCCATTTATCATCCTTTTCATGGTACATTCTCCATACTAATTTCGCTCCTAAATCTTCATTTTACTAGTTGAGGTTTTTGATACTAAGTCTACCTAGTTCTTTTGGTTTGTAGATGTTATCCCATTTGATCAATTCTAACTTTTTATTTTTCTCCAAACTATTCCAAAAGAAATTATTCATTTTACTATCTAATTTCCTCTTCGCTCTGTTAGACAATGGTAGGCATGACATTTGGTACATTGATGTTGCAATATAATTGATTTACCTACCTTGGTTAACCATTTCCCTTTCTAGTTTTCTATTTGTTTATTCATTCTATTTATAATGGGTTTCCATGTTTTGTTTCCCTTGTATCTTTTTTCAATTTGTATTCCTAAGTATTTACAAGGAAGTGTTCCTTTCTTATACCCCATAATTTTGCAAATTCTTCTTTCCACGTTCAGATGGGTATTTAAGAAAAAGATCTCAAATTTTTCTGCATTGACCTTTTCCCAGACACTTTTGTATATGTTTGTATAATTTTTTTGAAATTTTTTATTCTTGTATTGTACCCTCTCTATGAAGGATGGTGTTATCTACAAATTGTTGATGTGTTACATTTGGTATGTCATTTGCTACTGCAACTCCTTTAATTTTTTATTTGATCTATGTGGTTTTAATAGCTCTACCAAATGCTTTTGCCATAATTATGAATAAGAAAGGTGGTGTTGGATCCCCTTGTCTAATTCATCTAGATATATTGAAAAAATCTTCTAGGGTGCTATTTTATAAGGAGGGATGTCTTCGGGGTGGCTATTCAATTAAAAATTAAGTTTATGTCTTCGGGGTGGCTATCCCAAAAAACTAAATGCTTCTAGGATTTTGCACAAGAATTTGTAATCTACCTTTTCATAAGCCTTCTATATGTCTAGTTTCATCAAAATACAAGCTTCCTTATTGATTTTGGAAGAGTTTATAGTTTCTTGTATGATAATGGTTACATCTAGGATTGATCTTCCTAGCACAAAACATGTGTGTTCCTCTAATATTAATTTTGGTAGGAATTTTTTAATCTATTTGTTAGAACCTTGGATAATATTTTGTACATAGTATTACATAATGCAATTGGTTAATAGTCTCTAGGTGTCTCATGATTTGACTTCTTGGGGATAAGAGCTAGGAAGGTGTTATTAATCTCTAAGGAGTGAGCCAGAGTTTCTTGTACCTTCTATTGCTTTCCATAAGTCATTACCTACTATATCCCAATATTTTTGGAAAAAGAAGGTTTGGAAACCATCAAGACCTAGAGATTTGTTTGGGATAAGTCCAAATAAGGTTTCTTTAATTTCTTCAATTGAAAAAAGATTAATTTAGTAGCTTGTTGTCCTCTTCTATCACTAGTTTTGGAATTGAGGTTTCCATGATGTTTTGTGCTTCTAGGTTGGAGCTATCATAATTGATGGGAATATTTATGAAGCAATTTGCAAACACTTTAGGTACTTGATTAGGATCTTCTATTTCATTCCCTTCATTGTTCTTAATTATTCTTATTCTATTAATATTTATGTTAATGTGTTGTTATGGAAGTATTGTGTATTTTGATCTCCTTCTAATAACCATGTTTTTCTTGATTTATGTTTCTAGAATATTTTTTCTTTGTTAATAGGTTTTTGAGATTTGCAAGTAATTCTTTTTCTTTTT
Source organism: Cupressus sempervirens (assembly GCA_028749045.1). Classification (NCBI taxonomy): domain Eukaryota; kingdom Viridiplantae; phylum Streptophyta; class Pinopsida; order Cupressales; family Cupressaceae; genus Cupressus; species Cupressus sempervirens. Next base: position 76,701,253 of record CM053788.1, on the reverse strand, counting down.
TATATCTTTAGCTATCCATTCTTTTTTTATTACTTCTTCATTTAGCTTCCTTAGTTCTTGTTTAGTGTCTATTTTATCCATAAATATGTTATTAAAGTGATTTTTTTTCCATTGTAATATGTTTTCTTTAAGTTATTTTAATTTGGATATGAAGCAAAACATTTTGGAACCTTTAAAATTACCCACTTGCCACCATTGTCTGATATTAACCAAGAATTCTTCATCTACGAACCACATTTTTCATATTCGAAAGGGTTTCTTGATGGTTGTAACATACACTTTTCTTAGGTCTTAATTAAAAACTAATATATCAAAGAATTATAGTTATTACTTCATTTTCATAGGAAGAAAGTTTTATCAATTATTTTCATGTGAATGAGATTAATAGTTGCAATTACTTAAATGGAAAACTCATAACTGACATCTAGAACCACCATCAATGAATTTACTATGGAAATTAATATCTACATACCACAGAATTCGAACCAAAAATCAATAAAGGGATGCTTCTGCAATCACCTAGATTAGTCCACAAATATCACTTAGGATCAATTGATGATTACCATCAAATACCACTATATCAAAATCAAATGACGATTACCATAAAATACCACTATATCAAAATCAAATGATGATTACCATCAAATCCCACTATATTAAAATCAAATGACGATTACCATCAAATACCACTATATCAATATCAAATGATGATTATCATCAAATATCACTATATTAATATCAAGTGACGACTACCATCAAAAACTACTATATCATTTAGAGCATCATATACCATTGTATCAATTAGGGCATCAATTATCATTGGATCCTTTAGGGCATCAGATACCACTATATCACTTGGGGTGTTAGATACCACTATATCATTTAGGGCATCAAATACCACTGTATCATTCCTTTTCTTCCTATTGCTAACTGTGGAAATAACATAAGATTAGAAGATACACTCATAATCATTATTCATATAAATAAAAAATTGAAATAATAATCCTATAGATATATTCCATATTCAGACAGAATATTATCTAATCTAACTAGTTACCAATTACATTGACGAGAAAGATTGCTTACATCAAAGGAGATAATTGAACTCAACGATATAAATTAATCCATCATAATTCCTACTTGTATAAATATCATAAAAGTGAAAATACATGTTACCGATAATGTTTGAGTGTATAGCTAATCTTTATCTGATGCATGTCCAACATCTTGTGGAGAGAGGAAACATTGTTAGGGGCTTAACCACCCAACCTCAAACCATAACTTATCCTTACACAATCTCTAATGAGAATGGCCCTCCCTACTTGGAATAGACATGGAACACCTTTTCATCCATTAAGAATCCTAGTATCTAATCACACCACTCGACTTGACAGTAGGAGAATTCAATAAACATGATCATACATGAGTTATTAAATGATTCCTTTTAAAAATAATAAACATTTTTATGTCACATCTGACTCTATTTCAAGTAATTGCAGATTCCTTTCTCTCACCTCTTCACCCTTTTCCTTGGCTATATAGTTGGGTGAGTCCTAGATTTTGTATCTTAGAGAAACCTGCTCTTTTGATTGATCCTTAACTAATAAAAGAATATTATACGTTTCTAGTGTATCACAAATTGTGACTTGAAAGAATATGTTCTTTAAAACTAGCGAAAATATCATTGATTCTAATTTCCAAATTGTATATTTAAATCATGATTTTATTGCATCTTCAATAACTCTTTCTCAAGAGGTTCTATTTGATGATTATAACTACAATGAAGCTATTATAGAAATCGGAAACCATTAGAAAATGATAAGAATTGTACAGCTAAGCTTGGAACATGATTGATTATGTACTTCTAGCTTTTACAACCTGCAATTTAAGAGATTATATTCTTTAAGATTGCAGAATTTATTGTTTAATTTTAATATCCATTGGCATAATGGTTTATGGATCCATACTATGGTTACTTGGCTATCATTTGTCATGAACAAAGCTAAATTAAAAGAAGTTCAATCTGTAAAATCAAACAAGATATCATCATGATAAATGTTGAAACTTACTGCTATGAAATTTAATATTATTGTACTTTTATACAAGGAAATCAAATTGGAAATATTGTTTTTAGGTGTTTCACAAAACCTAGACAAATTGATGATATTGTCTTATTGAACCCTCAGCTACTTCGCCACACCTTACTTGCAAAGATCAAGTTGCAGCTCTAACCAAAATAACACTCACAATTTTTGGTAGAATGTTGGAAAAACATAGCAAAAGCAGGGTAGTCAATTGTTTGGAAATGATGTCCCCTTCTCTCAACTTCAATAAAAAGGGAAAAAGATATAACCAAAGTGCATAATTACTTATTCCTTAGTATTAATAGAACTTATATGGTAGAGTATTAAAATGGCATTGCTTATGAATGGGAAAAGAGTTCAATAGTTCTTGTAGATATACAATATATGTGTAGTGGGTATCGATTAAGAAGGGAGCCATAATAAGCAAGGAAAGAATGTAGTTTCAAAAAGAAATCAAGAATGAGAGTTCTTGTCTCTTTGTCTCACCCGACTCAAGATATAAAAAGGTCTAAAGAGAGTCTTTGGCTTCTGTAACTTAAAGAATATTTGCCAAATTAAAATGCCAAGCATTCAATCGGTTTCAAATAAGGAAGAAAGTTTGAAGGTTTAAAATCAAAATTATTATTCTTTATATTTATCTACATACACATAGATTTATTTGTGAGGTGGCATAATTATATTATAAAGAAGATAATATTATGGTGTCACTTTATATTTATCTCTATTTGTACCTACATAGGTATTAAATTAAAATAATATTGAGAAAGATCAATCAAACCTTAAGGTACGTATTATATTTTAATTTATTTATTTTATGTTTTAAATGTTTATTTAATAGCTCATGCAGTTCCACCGATTGTATCCTAATATTCAATTTGCTAGGTCCTCAACCCATTTGCCCAGTTATGGTGATGCTCTTGTGCTTAATTCTTTTCTACCAATGCTTCCACCCCTTCGACATGCTTCCTACAAAGAAATTCTCCACATTTAAATCATATTATCATTAAAAAGTTATAAATAACCATAACAACTAACCGCCTTTTCAATTCCATGAATTTGTGATAAATGATCAACTTCACATGAAATTATAATAACTAATCATCTTATCATTTCACACGATTATAACAAATTTAACTATCAACTGAATTCATGTGAACCTCAATGGCTATATTTTAAATTAGGTCAAAAATTGGGATGTAACAATGGTTTTTGTGCCTCCTCGAATTTTATTCTTACTAGGTAGTGATATGAACCTGCTTATGGTAAAATTTTGGTCTAGATAGCAAAATCAAAGAGACTTAGATCCCCTTTAATCATAAACCTATCCAATCTCTCCGCAATGTTGTAGAAACCTAATCTTTTGTTATTCCATGTATAATGCCATTGTTTTTTGGAATATCTATTAAAATTTCTTTGTTTATTCACTCTCTGAAGTCTAGCATGCTTTGTGATTCTATTAGGGTTCCTCCCTTCTTTTCATCTAGGCTTCTTATTGCATTAAAATCTCCCCTTATGCATAATATATCTACTTGGTTATTTTCTATAAATAAGATGATTTGATCACATACTTCTTTCTTTTAGTTGTCGATATTGGCTCATATACTTTTTATAAGATTCAATTGTATATTGCTTCGGAGCCTTTTAATTTTGCCCCCTATCCAACTCCTTGTTGTCACTACCTTGCTAAAGATTGTCTTTCTAGGATCCCAAATGACTCTTGTACCTCTTGAAGCTCCATTTGATTATATTAACTCCATTTTCCAATATCCAAGTTTCTTGTTGAGATTTCCCCTTATTTTTTATTTAATTTAGTCTCTTGGGGTAGAATCATATTGGATTCAAATAGTGTTAGATTGCACTTTAGAAGGCACTTTTTGTTAGGGACATTGAGTCCCCTAAGATTACATGTTTTAATCTTCATTGTACATTTGGAAGGAACTTTCCCTTCCCTACATTTAGCACTTCATGAATCTTTTTTTAGATTTTCTACCTACCCTATTGTTGATCTTAGTTCAGTTAGTGTCTTTCGTCCTCTTTTTTTCTTCTGTTTGCCGCATCTTGACCCTTCTATTCCTTCTTAATTGCTTTTCTAATCCTAGTCTATCTATATTACTATTTTTATTGGTTAGACTACTTGTTACTGTGTCCTCTAACTCTTCTTCTTCTCTTAGCTCTTATAGGATCTACTCACTAATTTTTGTTTTTTCATTTCCATGTTCCTTTATTTCTTCTTCTTGGGATTCCACCATATGATTTTTATCATTCTCTAAAACTCGTTTGATTAAATCAATAACATCAAATTCTTCCCAATCTTGATTCTTACTTGCTCCTAGGCTTCCTATTTTATCTATTTCCTTGATGTTTTTATATTCTTCTATGTTTACCTCCATCAGCTTGGTCATGAATGTCTCCACTTCTACTGTAAGTTTTTCTCACTGATTTCTATATTATCTTTATCTTTATTTGTCATCGTGACACTATTTTCTTCAAACAGATCCTTCCCATTTAGAGGTGTTTATCAAAATTTGTATTTTTTTGTTTTATTTCCTTTGTTCTTTTCCTAATTGTTACATTTTTCCTTGTGTTCTGAAGTTGTGGGGGAAATTAAATTGTATGATGAGGGGCTTTCATTTTTCCAGTCTAACTCTACTTTTTCATTTATTTGATAATCAGACCGATCCATTCCTTCTTGTTGTGCCTCTACTTGTTTTGGTTCCCCTGCTGACATAACAGTAATAATGTATGTTTCCTTTTGCTGCATATCTTTTGTTTGGAGTTCTTCCTCTAATATTTTAAATTTATCCTTTGGTAATGATCTCTAATAATAGTTCTTGCCTTGAGATTTTCATTGATTCTTCCCTTTCTATTCCTTTATTGGTCCTAGTTTCTTTTTGGTCCATTTTCCTTTATGTACTTTGTAGCTCTATTTCTGTATGTATACTCTGTATGTTGATTATTAACACTTTGTATTGTGATTTCTTCGTTCCTTATTATTGTATCCTCATTATTGTTCTTTGAAGAGTCTATTTGATTGTAAATCCTTTCCCTCCCTTTCCCATGTTAACTTCTTCTTTTATCCTGACTAGAACTAAGAAGGTGGTCTTTGTGGACTTGTTCCCACAGAATTCTTCAATCATGAATATCATTCTGAGTTAGTAGAAGGTTGTAGGATTGCCTTTTGAGATTGTGCATGTCACTTATGATTTCTTTTGTATACATGTTCTCTTTTTGACAAAGTTCACATTGAAGTAATTTTAATACATATTCTACTCAAACTTTGTGATATTCTCTTCCTCTAGGAGTTGGTCCTAATTATATGTAGACATGGTTCTTCAATTATCCCCTCTATTATTCCATCTCTAACCTCCCCTTCTTCTAAGTCTTCTTCCTTTTCCCTTATTCTTCTTGCATTTCTATGTTTTGTATTTTTCAATTAAGTGTTGCTTCTTATCCTCTCCTAATGTTTATTTTTACTCTTATGGTTTAACACACAAAAAATCGGTGAGATCTGTTGTTCTTTTTATACAAAGGGTGTATGTTTTTCTTCCATATTTTTTAAATTGTAAGTTGTATAATGATCTATTTGTAATTATTTTTTTCTTTGTGATGTCAGGTTGTTTTGTTTCCATTTTTATTAGAAATTTGATATTGTTATGTTTTCATAATCTGCTTCTAACCCTAATAGATCTCCTAAATATTATCCTATTCTTTTCAAGATATGAATCTAATTTAGTTCTAATGGAATGGCTTTGCATTCCAGCCAAATTGGACCTATGTGTTTGCCAGCCATAGTATCTATATACTTTGGTTCCCACTTTATAAAATTTACTGAATGATCTTTATAGAATCTATACGAAGCTGAAATAAATTCATTCCTTGTATGTTTATCTTTACAATGTATATAAAATAAATGATTGGAGATAGTAGAGATACCTAGTTTTTTGCAAAAATACTTGCATGTTGTTCTAGAGTATTTTATTTGGAAAAGAAATAACTTTTTTGTTTCAATACATCAACTGCACTAACGCTTCTCCACTTTAAAGTGTTGGTCTTTGTCTGCTCTGATCCATGCATCTTTGGTTGGTTGATTGTATCTGGATCAGATAACTGGTCACGGATCTAAGGGAAGTGCCTCTTATTGCTCGAGAAGATTTTTGCATATTTGGTCTTAAAGAACTGATGTTGGTTAACCCCAAATGAGGGTTTGATTTTTTTGTTGCAAACGATCTGCCAACCGTCTTCCTAATCCGTCTTTGTTTGCGGCTTCCATGAGATTTTGAAAGGTTCATTCCATGTTACTTTCTTTTCTTTTTCATTTATCTTTCCTATGCTCTTATTTCCTCGCTGGATTCCATCTATGTTCCATGCCCTAATGATTTCCTTTCCTTTGGATCCATGTAAACTAGCAAGCATTTCAAAACTCTTCTGGCAGATTTGCCAGGTGGAATGTCTTCTTTGTTGCATCTGGCTTCGGTCTGGAACTGAAGGGTTGGGGTCTAAATTTTATCTGGATGTGTGAAGCCTTTTCGTAGAGTTTTCCTTTCAGAGAAGATTTGGATTTGCCTGACTTCACAAATGTATGATATCTTGCCTTGTCCGCTATATTCGCATACTATGTTACATATTATTATTGTTGTTGGAAGCTTTGCATTTGTTTGGCTAATTTTTTCAAAATTAATTTTATAGAATTTACATCAATATTTTATGTTACGAGATTTGAATTTTATTTTTATTAAGAACTGAATTTAAACTAATTTCTTAAAAAACTTGTTATTTAGTGTTTGATACCTTGCCAATTATTAATTTAATAGATATTGAATTATTTTTCAAAATTTTCAATTTTATGATAAATAGGATAATAATGAATATTCTTATAGATATCTAGCTTCACATTAATGATATATTTTTTAAAACAAATTACTAATAGAAGCATTTTATTGTCTAACCTTTATTCTTATTATATTTCATATAAATGTTCCTAATTTTAAAAAATTATAGTACAACACATTTGAATTCGATTATATTTTAGAACCTGACAAGAATTACCATCTTAGATCAAAGTTAAATACATACACTTTTGTCTTTATTAAGAATATGTTTACTTTTTTTTATTAATTTCTATTTATACAAAGTTTAATAACTTGACAAATGTACATGTTTCTATTATATGTATATGTAAAGTTATATACACTGCTAATGATCAAGAAATCTCATGATACACAATAAATAACATATGCATATAATGTATTCAATTATGAAATTTATTATGATTTTAAAGCCATCCTTAATTATTGGTGGTAGTGTACTTTTTTGTTAACCAACACCTTGTACAAGTTTAAAGTGAGAGAAGTTGCTAATCTTTTTTTATGTTAAAGGGTTCTTCAAAAATAAGGTGTTTTTTCTATGAGCTATGAGTTTTTCCTCTCATATGCCAATGTTGTGGTTATGGATTTTTTAGTCCGTCTACCCCATAAAACTCAAAATTTTATGTTATGGGTTTCTTGCCATTTTACTACATGTCTTCCCCTATTGTCCTTAAAGTCGCACCATTTTGACTGATGGGTGGTAGTGTTTTGTATGTTTTCTTTTCTCTTTCTAATTATATACTTGTAGGCTCATTATGGTTGTTTGAGATGTAATGTCTTCTAATTCTTTTCCTTCTTCAGAGAGGCCTTGAATATTAGAAATTTGTCACGAACAAGTTTAACCAATCTCTTGTAGTTGTTGGTTGGAATTGAAACCTACACTTCTCATTTTTGGAGATTGTGTAGCTTTGTTTAATCATGTATATGGTAAATGAAATAATTTTTTTACTGTTCCCATTTATTGTTTAGCTCATTTCTTTTTTTTAAGCTCCTGCTATTGTTGCAACTTTTATATATTGCATATTTATGAATTACAATTATTCTTCAACTCATTTCTTATTTTCTAAAGGTCCTTCTCTAACATACTACTCATTTCTAAGACTTCCCTATATTTTTAAGAGGAAATCAAAAGGACTAGCACACCTCTGGAGAAATTTGAATTATCCAGACTCTTTCTACTATTTAAATCTCTCTTCTAGTTATGCTCGCAATAATTAGCTAGTTGTTGTTCACTTCTAATTAATTTATCAAATAGTGTTTGGAATAATTTGATACTTGAAGGATTGAGAAATTGTAGATTTTGTTGATCATAATGAAATGCATGGTTCTATTTCGCATAGTAATTACTTTTGGGTGCATGGGGAATCTTATTTTCTTGGGTAAAATCGAATATTAAAGTCTTTCATTATTTTACCATAATTCTCTTAAATAGGAAATGGTCTCCTGGAATTTCAAAGTGGTTGTTGGTGAGAAAAATGTGGGGATTCTTGCAAGTAAATGCTTTAATGGAATGGTAGCTTGTACTCATGGTTATTTTAAGCTAAACAATTCCTTGAAAACTTATCATATAATACTTGTTATTTGGGAACAAATATTATGGTGAGTGCTACTAACTACCTTCCTTGTTGATGGGGAAATCCATCCTTATTTTCCATTAAGAGATCACAATTGTGTATAATTGTAGGAAACCATGCACTTTGGTTGCAGGTGACTTTGTTTTTTTTTGCAGATGACTAGGCCTTTGGCTATAGATGATGAGGCCTTGGACTGCAAGGGCTTGATGATGTAGAGTGAAATGGGAAACAAGGTGTCTCATAATAGCCCACAACCTCACAACCTCTTAGGAACTTCAAGAACTACAAATAACCACTTCTTTAGGGCACAACATCAATTTAGACGACCCTTTGACAAAAACAATGGAGACATTTCAATAGTTACAATTTCTCACATCAAAACCTACTTTTGATGTCTCTAGTCCAATTAGGCCTAATCTTAGACATACAAGGTTAACCCACTATCAAGTTGCAAAGGATGGACTAGAGTTGGTTTTCTTCCTTCACTTGCTTCTAGGGACCCATCTAAATACTAAACAACCATTGGTTTATTTGTACTCAAATCCTTATTGGCAAATGCTTTGTAGAGGCCTAGTTTGCTAGTAGCCCTACTTTGGAGTTTCTCACCCTACAACTTTCCATACTCCCAAACAAGCTGGCAAATAGAATATAGTTCTAAATACCTATAGCCTTTTCATAGAGTTTTCCTTTCAGAGAATATTTGGATTTGCCTAACTTCACAAATGTATGATATCTTGCCTTGTTTGCCATATTCGCATACTATGTTACATGTTATTGTTGTTGGAAGCTTTGTATTTGTTTGGCTAATTTTTTCAAAATTAATTTTATAGAATTTACACCAATATTTTATGTTACGAGATTTGAATTTTCTTTTTATTAAGAATTGAATTTAAAAAAATTTCTTTAAAAACTTGTTATTTAGTGTTTGATTCTTTGCCAATTACTAATTTAATGGGTATTGAATTATTTTTCAAAATTTTCAATTTTATGATAAATAGAATAATAATTAATATTCTTATAGCTATCTAGGTTCACATTAATAGTATATTTTTAAAAATAAATTACTAATAGAAGCATTTTATTGTCTAACCTGTATTCTTATTATATTTCATATAAATGTTCCTAATTTTAAAAAATAATAATACAACACATTTGAATTTGATTATATATTAGAACCTAACAAGAATCACCATCTTAGATCTAAGTTAGATACATGCACTTTTTTCTTTATTAAGAATAGTTTTTTTAATATTAATTTCTATTTATACAAAGGTTAATGATTTGACAAATGTTCATTGTTCTATTATATGTATGTGTAAAGTTATATGCACTGCTGATGATCAAGAAATCTCATGATACACAATAAATAACATATGCATATAATGTATTCAATTATGAAATTTATTATGATTTTAAAACCATCCTTAATTATTGGTGGTAAGTGTACTTTTTTGTTAACCAACACCTTGTACAAGTTTAAAGTGAGACAAGTTGCTAATTTGTTTTATGTTAAAGGGTTCTTCAAAAATAAGGTGTTTTTTCTATGAGCTATGAGTTTTTCCTTTCATATGGAAATGTTGTGGTTATGGATTTTTTAGTCCATCTACCCCATAAAATTCAAAATTTTATGTTATGCGTTTCTTGCCATTTTACTGCATGTCTTCCCCTATTGTCCTTAAAGTCGTGCCATTTTGACTAATGGGTGGTAGTGTTTTGTATGTTTTTTTTTTCTCTTTCTAATTATGTACTTGTAGGCTCATTATAGTTATTTGTGATGTAATGTCTTCTAATTATTTTCTCTTCTTCAAAGAGGCCTTGAAGAAATTTGTCACCAATAGGTTTAAACAATCTCTTGCAGTTGTTGGTTGGAATTGAGACCTGCACTTCCCATTTTTGGAGATTATGTAGCTTTGTTTAATCATGTATATGGTAAATGAAATATTTTTTTACTATTCCCATTTATTTTTTAGCTCATTTCTTTTTTTTTAAGCTCATGTTATTGTTGTAGCTTTTATATATTGCATATTATGAATTACAATTATTCTTCAACTCATTTCTTATTTTCTGAAGGTCCTCCTCTAACATACTACTCATTTCTAAGACTTCCCTATATTTTTAAGAGGAAATCAAAAGGACTTGCACACTTCAAGAGAAACTTGAATCATCCAAACTCTTTCTACCATTTAAATGTCTCTTCTAGTTATGCTCACAATAATTAGCTAATTGTTGTTCACTTTTGATTAATTTATCAAATAGTGTTTGGAATAATTTGATACTTGAAGGATTGATAAATTGTAGATTTTCTTTATCATAATGAAATGCATGGTTGTATTTCGCATAGTAATTACTTTTGAGTGCATGGGGAATCTTATTTTCTTGGGTAAAATCGAATATTAAAGTCTTTCCTTATTTTACCATAATTCTCTTAATTAGGAAATGGTCCCATGGAATTTCAAAGTGGTTGTTGGTGAAAAAAATGTGGGGATTCTTGCAAGTAAATGCTTCAATGGAATGGTAGCTTTTACTCATGGTCATTTTAAGCTAAACAATTCCTTGAAAACTTATAATATAATACTTGTTATTTGGCGATAAATCTTATGGCGAGTGCTGCAAACTTCTTTCTCTCCTTTCATAATCTATTGAAAGTTTACTACTATGGATGCTCCTCATTTTGGGGAAAAGGTTTTATTTGTTTATGTTTTACATTATAGAACTTGGAATATCATCATTTAAGCATATTTATGAGATGTAGCCTGGTCAATGGGACCACATGCTCGGTAAAAAATATCTTCTAGAAATGTTTAATTGGAGAGCCTCTACCCATTATAAATCTAATTTCTTAGTTATTACATGGATAGGATTATTTCCTCATAATTGGGTCTTTCTACACTTATTTTGTATCTTGTTTGAGTAGGTTATTGGTGCCATATTGGTATTTGCATTTCAACAAACTACCACACAAGTTTCTTGAGGGTAGTTAAGGTGTAGTTATATCACATAAAGTCTAGGAAATGCATTTCCAAATATATAGCTATTGGGATAGTATCTGACCTTACTTATTCATACTTGATATCTCCTAGTTAAATTTGTGTTCATGCTTATCATTCAGATGAATCAATCAATTTATTTATTTGTATGGCTGAAGTTTTATCCATGCCTACTCAGTACCTATTTTCAATATGACAACATTCCTTAATAGTTATCATTGGTTCTAGAAGCTCGATATTAAATGTATTGATCTCAATTGTCAAATGGGTGGTTGTTGAATTTAGCTATAGACGAGGGAACCTCGAATTCAACATTCGATAAGTTGGATTATCCTTGCCTCATATGATGTAAAAGCTCATTTTTAAAAATGTTGTTGAGAGAACTTTGAGTACACCTTTTCACTATCTTTTGATTTGGTGGTACCCACGTTTATTTTTTATAGGTAAAAGGTCATGAGGCCCAAGATTGTGTTTAAATTAAAAAACCATCTTGATTGGGCACCAAAGATTAGAGATGGATAGGTATTCTTGGTGAAGCCCTTACATAAATATATCAAAATAATTTAATCAATTTTAGCATCTATTGTTGTTTTCTAATTTTATAATTAAACTTGGATATGATCAAGTTGTTAGATAGAAAAGAAGTATGCTTCATAATCATAAATGAAACTTATCTCCTAACAACTTTATTTAAAAATCAAATAGTATACAAGGAAAAGTTTTCAATAACCAAAAATATGTCACTTACTAACATTTAACACTTAAGCACTTGTAAACAAGTACTTTATAATTCTTAAATTAGTATTATTCAAAATTTATTAATGCATTTAATACAAACCACTATTGGGGATATTAGTATCTATTATTGGTCAACACTTTTTTTGGTTCATGTTTTGACCTATATGCACATAACACCCTCTACATTATGAATCATTATTAGAAGGAAACTATTAACTTAGGTTTAAGTAGCTTAGAAAAAAATGAAAAAAATAAATATCTACAACAATTAATACCTCAATTGAACATCAAAAATTAATGATAACCACTAATAAGTTATTTTTCCTAGTCCATTCCATTTTAGGGTTCAAGAATTTCAGATATACATCCAAAATATACCCCTGCCATGGCCCACGGTGAGTTGACATGAGAACATGGGGGATTAAGTAGCAACCCATTTTTTATGTAAATATGAAACATGTGAACATGCCCACACACTTAAACACTTGTAAATAGGTATTGCATAATCCTAAATTTAATATTTTTTTCAATATATTAATGCATATAATACAAACCACTATTGGGGTTATTAGTATCTATTTTTGGTCAACACTTTTTGACCTATGCACACATAACACCCTCTACATAATGAATCATTGTTGGAGAGGATTTGATAACTTAAGTTTAAGCAGCTTAGAAAATAATGATAAAAATAAATTTATACAACATTGATACCTCAATTGACCATCTAAAATGAACTATAACCACTACTAAGTCATTTTCCCTAATCGTCAATAAAAACATGTGGATTTTTGCTCTCCACAATTAAAACAACAAACATTGTGTCAAAGTTTTCGCTAAAAGAAATAAAAAATATGGGGAGATATGGAAGACAAGTAGAGAGAAGAAAGAATGAGACTAGAAGTAATATATATAAAGATAGAGGTAAGAAGTGATTGATAAATAATATAGTCCCAATGGAAAATTTAAAACTATCAAGATATTTTTTAAATATAAATATTTAACAATAGTTAAGTTAAGAATAGTTTATTCTATAAAAAATATAAATTTAAGATTAATAATTTTTTGGAAAAAATATTAGTATTGATCCATGCTCTCTCTAGATGTAGTCTTTATTCTTTTGCATCCTTTTTGTATCAAGCAATGAACAAAGTTTTTCTTTTCTCTAGGAATTATTTTTGAACTAGTTATTATTAATATGAATATAAAAATCATTGAATTATTATTATTATTTTTTGGGAAAAAAATAATTATCATGATAATAAATAGTTTTGATGTTTAAATTTGTTATTTAATAATGAGATACAACTTATAATTGAATGGGATATTTCTTTAGTTTTAAAATATACAAATTATGTGATGGCATATAAGACACAATAAAACATAACTTAGTGCATAGATAAAGAATACTAATGTAAAATATTAGTTATACAAAGAGATTTGGCAAATAATGTGTTGTAAGTGATTCAAGATTATTTTAAATTTAGTTGAAATATTCAACCAATAGGTTATATATTTTACAAGGTATATTAATTGTATATTAACTACATTCAAAATATTTATGCATTTTTAAAATAAATAATAGTAATATATATAATTTTAAAATAATTATATTAATAATTTATTGTATAATTATTTTATGTTCTTGTAAAAAATCAAGTAATAACTCTTATGTTTTTGTTAAAAACTAAATAATAACATTAATAACATCTTAAATTTTAATCTATCTTTTATATATAATTACAAATTTAATTCCTCAAATCTTAAGCTTTTCTTATATTTACATTATTCAATGCAAGTTTTAAATAATTGACTTACCCTACTAAAATCTGTATTATATACACACTATTTTTTTAATGTCATGAAGACGTATATGTTTGGGGTGCCTAAAAATTATTGAATAGTCTTTTCCTTAATCATGTTCTAAATATGATTATTTTTCTAAATTATTATTATTGTAATAGTAATCTTTTAATGGTAAGGTTTCCAAAAGTTATTAGATTTGATTTGGTTATGGACTTTGTGATGAGACACAAATTTACATATGGGTTAAAATCATCTAGTAACTGAGAAGTGTGAGAGTTCAAAAGGCTTTATTAAAACATAATCTACTTAATTATTGTAAGAAGTGATTTTTTATATATTTAAATCAATAGGCTTATTAAGGGATCTTTGCTCCTAGAAATTGTAGAAATTGTTATTTCAACAGATATGTTATAAAATTAATCAGTTTTTGAATTTTTCGATTAATTTTCTGATGATCGAAATAAATTCATTTTTAGAAATTTCTGAATTCATTTTGAGAAATTTCTAAATATAGTTTTAGAAATCAAATTTCTAGCATTCAATATATTTTCTTCACATAAATTTTTTTTTAATCTATTGTCTCATTTTGCGCAAACAAATAATTATCTCTAGTGACCAAAAGACTCTATGACAATGGTCATGTCTGGACTAGTGGTGTTGGTTGGTATATCCATTGAAACATGTGTGTGTGTGTGTGTGTGTGTGTGTGTGTGTGTGTGTGTGTGTGTGTGTGTGTGTGTGTGTGTGTGTGAGAGAGAGAGAGAGAGGGATTTGACCTAGGAACACCTCAAGTTTCTATTATTGTGTTAACAAAGGAAGAGAAAAAGAGAGCTTCCAAGGCCTATTTTGGGTACACTTTCTCATGTGTTTTGGTATTTTTGTGGGAGCTACAATTTCCCTAATTTTGGTAGTTTTTCTCTCTCTCACTATGTCACTCTAGTTTATATCCTACCTATTATTTCCACTATCATCCTCATGCTTTTTCACCCAACTAGGGCTTGTTTTGGGCAATCTTCTATTCTAAAGGGTAGTATTAGATTTTTGGTTGGAGAATGGCTTGCCATGTTTCTGACCTATGTTCTACTTAATACTCCTACATGCATTTTATTTAAGCATTTTTTAATATGCTTTATGTGTTGTAGCTTATGTCATTAATATGTTTTTGTGTTGCAACATACATGTCATTAATATTCTTTTAATGTAGTAGCTTGTGTCATTAAATTATTTTTGCTAGAATTTATTGTATACAGTTGAAAAAGGAAAAGTGGAGAGAATATTAAAGTAGCACTTGTGCCATAGGAGGTGCAAGGGAATAACTGATAGGCAATTTTGGACATATTTTAACTTAACTATCTATATGCCCAAGTGTATAAAATTGAATAGATTATCTAGGTAATTCCTACTGCGTTCATCATTTTCTCTAATCAAAGAGTTTTCTTGGCTCCTGCAGTCATAGCGTGAAAAATAGAGTTGCCCAATAGATAGGTTTACTCTTCTGCAAATTTTTTTCATGGAAGATGGGCCCAATAACTCAAGAAAAGAGAAAAAGAAAGGTATCTCAACATGCTCAATTGGAGAAAAAATTCCATGAAAAACCACCCAGTGATCGCAAGAAGTTGGGTTGCAATTCTGCAGAAGTCAGATCCGCAGAACTGTACTTCTCAAAAATGGGTACCCAATTTTTAAAAAATTGGGTACCCATTTCTAAAATTAAGCTTCGAGCACCCGAGCCAAATTTCAAAAATTGGGTACCCAACATTTAAAAGCGGATCGGGTGCCCGAGGCGCTCAAATATTAGACACCCAACTTTTTAAAAATTGGGTACCCAATTTGTAAGACTTTATTTAAACTCTTTTTTGGCATTTTTGAGGTCATTTTCATGACCTCAAAAATAGGAGCCCGATTAGAGATGCATACGGGTGCCCGATTTTCAACCCTACCGACCACCCCCTTGCCGCTAGTTTTCGATACACTAGGTATTTTAATATGTTTTATACTATTTTACTTTTTTTTTTCAATTTTCAATTTAATATGTATATTAATTTATTGTTTTTTTCATTTTTAATATATGTAAAATTGTAAATTTACATTGTTAATGAGTAGATGTTTAATTTTTTGTATTTGTTAATTGAAATATAGTTTCGTAAATGTTTATTTAAAAAATTATTATTTTAGATGTTTTTGAAATGTATTTAATTTCTGTATTTATTACAATGTTGAATGAATAGATTAGATGTAAATTCATTGTTTAAACATGTAATTTTACAAATAAATATAACCTTGACCTAGAACCATATAACCTTGACCTAAATTCATTGTTTAAACTATAATCTCAACCGAACCATATTTAAATAAAACCCTAAAAATATATAACTAAGTACTTAATCACATAACAGCCCGCCAAGGGATCCAAACAAAAAACTTCTAGTATTTAAAATGATTTTACTTAAATTGCATTATACTTTGTTTCATGGATCGAAAATGGATGATGTAAACTATTTTATAAATGTATATTCTTTCAGCCTTTCATAACCTGTGACATGTACAGTGGATGATTGTGCATTCCGAATTAATTTGCCAAGTGGCATTCGAAACAAATGTATATATAAATTATTTAAATGGATTGAACTGAAGTAGTTAATATTCTTTCATGTGGATGTGTTATTTATTTTACTTTTAGTGTACTTATAATTATTTAAAAATGAAATGTAAATGTGCTCATTAAGGAATGCAATCTCTTATGTTTTTTATAAATGTAAATTATTGTATGTATGTTATTGCTTGCTTAGTAAAACTTTTGTTTAGTTCTTTGGATCCCTTGGCTGGGCATCATTTAGGATTAACTATAATGTCAATTTGTATTGAATTTAACTCTAATCATAACCCTTACTATCATCTTAACCTTAATCTTAATTTGCTAAAACCTACACCAAGTAATATATAAATAATTAAATAACTTTCCTATCTTACCTTGAGTACTAATTTTATAAATGTCAAACCCTAAAATTGTAACCTTATTTATGATTTAAACTAAATTATCCTAGAGGAGCATCATATCTACATCTACATGTCATGTACATGTAAATCTAAAAACATTTGTACACATATCTAATTACATCATTTTTTGCATAGGAAGGATTCAAAATTTTCATTATATATATTATCCATGCATATCATATCAAAAGAATCATATAGAGATATGTCATTTATGACATGTCCATCACAGATAATCAAGAAGGGTACTTAGGTAAATTTATATATATTTAATGCTATATATTATAAGAAAAGAAAAACACCATATATACGAGCATCTCATGTACATAAACTAAAAAAAGTTACCATGACACATGTAATGAGATCAAATAATAATTGTAAGATTCATCGCATATAAGTTATCAACATGTATAGGGGTGATATAATCAAAATATCAAAAAATGAGTGATATCAAAGCATTATATCTTAATATTTAACACTAAAATAAACTAACCCCTGGGTTAGTCCCTAAACCAAATTGAATATATCAAACTAGATTGAAAGGTAACCCTAGCCCTTAACTAATTAATATTATACTTATAAACCAAATTGAATTAAACCATGATCATAAACCTAATTATATATCCCAACTTAACAGTAGAAACCTTGAATTTAACCTTAAATCCTTTCCCCAACCATTAACCAAATTGAACTGTTAACCTAAGATTGAACCAAGTTAAACGTTGACTTTAAGACTAAACCAAATCACCCTAAACTAGAACTCAATAATATATTGAACACTTTAAAACAAAATTCAAAACTAACTTTTTTGAATTAATGTTGGTTTTTAATCTAAAAGCTCTAACTATAATTCCATATCTAAAACCAAATTTATCACTTAAAAACTTAATTCAATTTATTAACTCTTGTCCTAATTGAAACCTAAGCATGTAAACCTAATCAAACAGTACAAACCAAATTGAATCCTAATCCTAAAACTAATTAAACATTGATATCAAGGTCGCAAAATGATACATCATAAAAAAAATAGAAGAGAATTGAACGAATAAGGCATCTAATTAAGTAACCCTCCCTCACCATCAAGAGGTGGAGGTGTCCACATCAGTGCGAGTAGGAGCCCAGACTACACACTTGGATGCCTAAGAATATATCTAAAGAAGTGAATAACTTGTCTTTCCACTGGATGCCTAAACCTTTATATCCTAAGTGAGTATTCATCATGTAATATCTAATTAGGAGGGTATTGAAGCACTCTAACACCCCAATCCCTAACTAGATAATTATGTTAGGGTGGACTAATTTCTATTTATCTTGGGTTGGAAGTGCCTAAAAGTTTTTTTGGAGACTGGAGATTCCCCTATTTGCTTCCTATTTTCTTGTATGGGTAGCCTAAATGTTTATTGCCTTTGTAGAATGGAAGGCCACATAACAAAATATTGCCTTATTCTATAAAAAGAAATACCCACCCCCTAGTGATATATATAGTAAGATCTTTTTCCTAATTTTACTAGCAATTTTTTTGGTTAGAAGACGATGATAGTTCAAAATGATTTAGAAGATAGGGATAAAATGAGAACCATCATTCCTAGAATGAAGATGCATTATTCCAAGTGATAAACCCATTTTTTTCATAAATCAACTCCTCCATCCAAAAAATTAGTAATGAGAAATCCCTACATCAAGTAATCAATGGAGGGCTCATAAAATTGATCCCCAAGGGGAGATAAGAATCTCATTAAAAATTAGAGATAGGACACTCCTAAATACATATCATACAAAATTATTGCCAAGGTCTTAACCTCTAGACTAGAAGATATCCTACCCAAGATCATTAACCCTACACAAAAGTGTTTTGTTAAGGATACTTATGCATATTGGAGAACTTGATAACCTATTGGAAGACTTTGGATTGGGAAACATTTCTAGGATAGAGTGTAGGCATGCTCAAGTAATTGATTATGAAAATGTCTACAAAATGGTGGAATGGAGTTTCACTATGATGATGTTGCAAGCCCTCCATCCAATATTATGTCAAATGGTGTCCTCTCTTATGATTGGTGTCAAGGTTTTAGAAAATAAATTAATGGGGTTAGATCATAATTTTTAGGACTCTCTAGATCAATTATGAAAGGGTGTCCTCTTGCATCCTCTTTATTTTTTATTGTTGAACATTGACTCATTACATTATCTCCTTAGAGATAACTAGTTGTCTCTATTTAAGTTAGAGGATCTACTCTCCAAATAATTAATAAGTATCTAACATACATAGTTTGTTGATAATATTTGTATTCCTTTTAAGCTACAAGAGTGCAACACAATTCATTTAATGATCAAATTGGACCTCTTTTCTTTGTATTGGGTAGTAAGATTTATGTCTCTACATCTATCTTATTGGGGCTAAATATTGAGTCCCCTAACTTGTGTAGTAAATATGGTATTGGATGGAGATTTCATAATTAAGTGGTTAGGTACCTAGGGATTACATTTTTAGTAAACCCTAACATATAAATGAAATGTGTCTTTATATCAACAAGAAAATCTTTAGAAAACTCAACAACTGGAACTCTAATTATCTTACTTTGGTTGGTAGAATTCAAGTACGTTAAAAGATTTTGTCCTCATATTGGGTGTAATTTTCTTATCTTCTTGCTCATTTTATTTAAATCAGTTTGGTCTTCTATATAAATCTATTAGGAACATTCTTAGGATAGCCAAGGGATTACTCTGGCAATAAAATGGATAGCCAAAGCTCCATAAGGTAATGAATTATGGATTATGATTAGAATTAGGATTATTATATGGTTAGGGATAGGGTTCACATGTATTAGTTCATTACCTGACATGATATACACTTATAGTTTGCACTAAAAATCGAATAATAGTTAAGATTCAAACAACAATCATAAATATTTTTTAATCAAATCATAATTCTATCTCTAAGTTTTCATTACATAATTGTAACCTTAACTCTCATCCTAATGCCATCTATTATATATCCTCTAAACAATAGGACCATAATAAATATCTGAAACATAAATATAATTCTAACTAAAACCATAATCCTAGGTAAGTTCCCTACCATTAAAGGACCATAATCATTATAATAATCTTAAGCTTAGCCATCATGAAAACCATTAACATAACAAAATTATAAACCATAACCTTGTCATAATCTTAACTTTGTTTCATCCTGAGATGAACATGTATAATCCATAATGAGTTCATACAATCCTCTAGTGTCACAAAATAAGTGTACATGAAAGCAAAATTAGCTTGGTGGCTCCTATTTTAAGAAAAGAAACCTTGAACTAATCTAGATATATTTTTTTGGACTATTATTTTATGATTAGATTTAAAAATTTGGTATTTAATGTTTAATTTGACTTAATTGTTCAACTTTATTTATTTAATTGATATGATTTTAATAAAGATATGTGCACTTACATAGATCTAGTTGATAAATTTTAGATTTAAATTTTATTAAATAGTAATTTTGTCATGTTTTATGTTGTGATGTATTTTTGTCATGTTTTATGTTTTATGTTGTCTAAACATATATGCAAATTATATTTGATGGACCCACCACCACCCCCTCCCCCTCCCATACCCCCACCTCTGCCCCCTCCATCTCCACCTCCACCTCCACCACCCACCACAAATGAGCTCTGCGAGACCATGAGGCATAACCTCAATGACCTCATGCATGATATAGCAACTATCTAACATGAGAGGCACCCCCCCACCTACTACGTCTTGCAGATAGCATGGAAGGCATGGTTGACTCCATCCATCATTTTGATTCAAACATTGATTCATTTAGATCGTGGAGGGAAAGCATGCATGCCTTCTACTCTGACGGCTTATCCTATAGAGAGGTTTATAACCTGCATATAGGTAAAGGGAATTTTCAACATTATTTTGTAAACCCTAAGACGGGTGAAGCAATTAGTGATAAGAAGCCTCGCATTTCCATTAGGTGGTGTACACATCCACGTATAGCAACACATTTTTGGGAGTGGTGGTGGATGGTATTTGACCATCCACCACATGCTAACCATGAGGTGCCCATGTACTTCCTTAGGAATTTATGGGCTGAGTTTGAGTTGGGTTTGAAACCCAACTATTTTGATATGAAAGCATTTCAAGGGGTTGGTAGAGGGATGCCTTAGGATAGGTCTGGGGCAAAGCTGAGTGATAGAATGAGAAACTACAGGTGAGCTGAGCCCCTTGTACCTCTTCTTGCGCTTGTTGTGCCTGCTCCTCACCATCATCAAGCAGTTTCATCTACTTTTACCCATTTGAGTGCCCTTTCAAACAATTTAGCACAGCAGTGGACGTAGGCAGTAAATGCTCCTCCACTTGGACATGTTTGTACTAGCTGTGGAGGCATATGGACAGGCCCCGAGAGCGATCCTGGTGTAGCACACAATGGTCATTATGCTAAGAGTGCAAATTTTGATGATGATGTATATGCTGCCCGTGGTGATGGTAGTGATGAGATAGATGTGTCATCATTTGTTGACCTCATGCAGCAGGGAGAGCCTGGAGAGAGTCAAGAGAAACACGTAAAATTTTAATTTCAATATAAATATAAAGTACACATAATTATTTACTTTCTACATACATGTGTAATTGTATTAACTATATTAATTTGTACTTTTGAAATAACAGAGGATGGATGATATTGTTCCTCCTAGGAGGCAGTATAGTCTTTTTTCGAGACCTACAGACGTTGGCGTCCCTTATATAGTATGCACTTTGAATTACACTGTAAAAATGTACATTCAAATTTTAATTTAATAACATGTGCTCATATGTTATTTTTATCTAATTTTGTACGGATTGTCTGCATCTACACAGATTGATGTTAGTACAAGTCCTACTCTAGTTACCATTGAGGCATAGCCTCAAATACATGTGGTATGAACTTTTGACTGAAGACAAATAGTTTGTATTATTTTTATGTATGTACATTATTATTAACTTATAATCTGAACAATTTTGACTCACATGTATATATATTTTATGTGTTTTGATTTTACGAACAGGAGCCATATCATACTCATCCATACAGGCCTCGGTATAGTCTATTTTCGACTCCATCTTATGATTATTGTGCTAGCATACCTGTAGACACATCTGTGACATTAGCTACCACTCAGGTATGATATATATATTATATATACATGTTAAATTTACAGTGTATAAAAAATGTAGTGTACAAATTATGTACTTCGTAATTATTCATGTATATTTAATTTTGACTAAACGTTTATGTATCCATAATTTTAGGACTACGTCACCATGAGTGTTGCTGAGAGCATAGGACTTAGCTAGATGGAGGTACCTACATCGTCATTTGAGGTCAGTATTGTGATTTATGTACATAATGTATAGTTCATTATCCTATAAAATCAAATTTAAAAAATGTATGTATTGTAAATTACAGGACCTCACCACTGCTGCATTTGGTAGTTTTGATAGTGCGCCTCCTCTCGTTACTAAGGGACACCCATCTCATGTGGTATAATTTATTTTATTAAATAGTGAATATTTAATTTATTTGCAAGCTAGATTTTGAGACCCATTTCAATTAAGCATGTACATGATGAGACGTGCCTCATGTTACACAGGGTGATACATCTACCTCACAGGGTGTCCGACATGACGAGACGACTCATATTACACATGATGATCCATCTTAGTCCTCTTCATGTGGAGTAAAGAGGACATTCAATCAGATAGATTAGGTCTTGTTGGCACCTATAGGTTTTGTTTTTATGATGTATATTATTTATGATGTATACACTTTGTGTTAGGATAGTTAAACCTGTATGTTAGACCATGTATTTTTTCACTTCATAGATCATGTTATGATGTATGTTAGACCATGTACTATTTTTTTACGACTTCTTATCATGCTTGTGTATGTAGTATATATTATTATGTTTCACCATGTTTTAAGTATATTCAAACCATTTTCTTTATTCTAACATATTTTATTCATGAACATATGACACATTTTGTAAGTATATATGCAAGATGAACAATAATTTTAACTATCTTTCGAGAATTATTGGATAAATATCACATCAAATTTATGCATTGAGATTCATACAAATAAAATTGACCTACTAGATTAAAAAAATGTATTGATAATGTACCTAACAATGTATCATAAGTGATCTTAATGTGTTGTTTGGTAATGTAAGACTCATTGTCACCTAATAAGACCTATTATGTGGTAGTAAACATATGAATACCTATCATAACCTATAACAAACATAACATTACCTATTAGGACTCCTATGTCCCCTTAAGACACACATGTATGGATAACGTACCTAACAATGTATCATAAGTGATCTTAATGTGTTGTTTGGTAATGTAAGACTCATTGTTACCTAATAAGACCTATTATGTGGTAGTAAACATATGAATACCTATCATAACCTATAACAGACATAATGACCTATTAAGATTCCCATGTCCCCTTAAGACACACATGTATGGATAACGTACCTAACAATGTATCATAAGTGATCTTAATGTGTTGTTTGGTAATGTAAGACTCATTATCACCTAATAAGACCTATTATGTGGTAGTAAACATATGAATACCTATCATAACCTATAATAGACATAATGACCTATTAGGACTCCCATGTCCCCTTAAGACACACATGTATGGGTAACGTACCTAAAAATGTACCATAAGTTATCTTAATGTGTTGTTTGGTAATGTAAGACTCATTATCACCTAATAAGACCTATTATGTGGTAGTAAACATATGAATACCTATCATAACCTATAACAAACATAATGACCTATTAGGACTCCCATGTCCCCTTAAGACACACATGTATGGATAACGTACCTAACAATGTATCATAAGTGATCTTAATGTGTTGTTTGGTAATGTAAGATATAATCAATACAATGAATACAATGAGTAATGATCTAACATATAATCAATACAATGAGTAATGATCTTTTAATTATCATGTGCAAGTGACTTGTTTTTAATATTACAATCAATAGTAATTTGAAACTTCAAACAAACATTAATCTAAACATGCTTGAATGTAAAATTAATAGAACAAAATAGGAGGTCATTACTTAAATTGACAATTAATTTATAATTTATCAAGTGCATACCTTTAACTTTCAAATAGAAGTAAACTCTCATTTTTGAATTAGTTTGTACAACATATTTTCACAATATATGTAAGACAATGTCAATGATATATTTATAGTTCAGTGAACTCATTTGAAACATAAAATTGGTTCAACACATCTCTTCAAATGAGGTCCTGTAAAATAAAAATGTAAAACAAAAACAAACATGTTAATAAACACATAAATTAATATTCAAGGTATCCGAACTATGTAAATATATGTGTAATTTGTATGTACTTACTATGTGAAATTGCACAAGATGTTGATGTTCGATCCACTTTAACATTTAAATTTGCATAAATTGTAATTGAGACTTGAATAAGAGGTATATAAGTTCTCTAAATTGGTATTGACAACACAAACATACATGTAATTAAATTATATAAGTACATATATATAAAAATAATACAATAATGAAAAAACTTACATGTGTTTGATTTAAATGTAGTCATCCCACTATACCATTTACATCCTCTCTCTTTTGCAATGCATCTATGATTGTCTCGTGCTCGTCCATTGAAATTGTCCATAATACCTTATTGGCGGGTCTCCCTTTGTATCTTTCTAATTTGATATTTTTTGCCACAACCAAATGAGAATAGCGTAAAATCTTCTTTTTGGTTTGGTAGTCTTCAAATGCTGGCAAACCATTTCTTCTTGTTAGGTATCTACGTAGCCAGGTGTCAGCTACAACGACAAACCCAATTGGATACTCAAAACCATCATCGTCTACTTGATGACATGTCAATTTTTTCTTAGATTCCACACATCTAGCTAGCCAATACTCAGTCTATTCATCATTATCACTAGGTGCAATAATAGCATAAACATGTCCTACAAGATAAGATAAAGTATAGAAACACTTTAATCACATGCATGTAAATATGCAAATTATATAAATTGAAGCATGAGATCACAAAAAAATCTAGATAAATTGTGCATACTAGGTTCTATGAGGTCTGAAATACGATCATAGTCTTCTGATGCAAAAGTAACATTCTGGCCTTCATTTACTATATCATCTTCAAAATGCATGTCAGTAGGTGCTAATGATCTTTATTGCCAATCTTCAACCCATTCTATATTCTCACATTCTTCTCATTCACCTGCAAGAAAAAATTGACAAAAACAAGCAAGCTCCCTAGTCCATATAGTCTAATTGTTAAAATCTGAACTCCTAAATGAATGCCATTTAGCTAACCCACTAATTGTATCACAATCATATCTTGAAGGGATATTATTTACTTCAACTCGGTAGAAGAAACGTTTGATTGTAGAGTTCTGACTTGATCCCTTGTATAAATATTTGTTACACCATTCGACAATCTCATGTGCATTTTTGAATTTAGCTTTTTCCTCAAATTTTAATTGCTCTCTACTAAGGGCTCTCTTCACGCATGCACCAGCACCATCATGTTCTCCTTTACCATGTCTAGCCTCAAAAAACTCCACACATGTTGGATGTTAGTTTGCCTATGTGTTCTACTCAACCAATAGAACATTCTAGCATTCTTGAATTGTCCTATACAATTATCTGACCATATCTAATGTTGTGTCATTTTAATTTGTCTCTCTTTTAAATTATCATAAAAGACCTTGAAACAATATTGGAAAAACTCAGATGAATGGAGTTTATTATCACTTAAATAAAAATGGTACTCTCTCAATATTTTTCGATCCTCCTCTGTACTATCAGGTGCATGCCTATAAACTATATGAACATAAATTGTTACTTGCACTGAATTGTAATATTGTGGTTGTACCTCTTCTTGTGGTGCAAGTGTGTAGTTCTCTGCAAAGTCAACAACTAAAAGTATAGTACCAATTGGAAATGTATTCTTACATATGCGAAATTGTCCATCAAGCCATCTAGAATATTGAGAGTGTTTAACATATTTTGGTATGATCACACTCTTAAACTCATCCATAAATGCATGACAACTAACTTTATCTATAACTAGATCACACCTTTTTCCAATCTTCCCATCCTTCAATGGATATTCAATAGTTTTGAATCTTTTTACCTGAACTAATTGTTGTCAAAAAGTATTCAAAGAATTTTCATGCAAACATTCATCTAACAAAGAAAGATTGCCGCACATATCACATGTACTAGAAAGACATGCATTGAAAAGAAAGTATTGATCATTAGGTGGCTTACAAAAAAAACTTGATATGAAATCTTTTATAGTTTGAGGTGGTATTTTTATACCACATTCTTGCAACATTTCTTTACTATGCATGGTACCATGTATAGATTGAAATACATCATAATGGTAACGAAATTGAATATGAGTTTTACAACAACATGTGATTCTTTCCTTGTTAATCCTTACATACCATGGTTTACACTTTTCAAAAGATCTTTGACTAATGGTAATATTTAATACCTTACCATCTACAAATTTTTTAAACAATTCAGTTTGAGTCATGTCCAAAAGGTGTTTAGGATGTGGATCACATATTTTTGACCCAATTCTCAGTTTAAGACCATCTCTTGAATTAGGTGATACTCTTGTATTATCATGCCAAAAATTTTCAATCAAACTTTTGACTTCACTAGTAAGTTTCATATCACATCTCAGGAGTCTACCACTAGAAGTCCATAAAATATTTGTTGGATCACATTCAAAGTTAACCCTTCTCTTTATAACTCTTTCTAAAGTCTTACGATTCACATTAAGATATCCACTTATGTTGCTAATCAATCTTTTTTCAAATTTTGATTTGTTAACTAAAGCTAGTGTTATTGCTCATCGTGTTGCATTCTTATCTTTAGACCGACTTCTCTTTCTGATAACATCAAAGGCACTAGCAACAATGGATACAACTTGTTTTAAAGACTCATTTTTATTCTTGAGTTTTGCATACATTCCCAACCTTCTCATTACTTTTCGCATTTTAGACATTTTAATTAGTTGCAACATTAGCTGACATAGAAACCCAATTTTTTTATTATAAAAAAAATGCCTATACAATCTATTAGCATGTGTCCTAATTTGTCTCCATGAAACCAATCCCTCAAGATTATCTAACACATCATTAGGAATATGAAAATTATGTTCAGACACTTTACTATCATCCTGACATGTTTGTTTAGTAGTTGGTTGTTTCTAAGTCTACATTCATGCAATTTTTATTTTCAGACACTTTACTATTTTCACTGTTATTTGGGATTTGAATATCATTTTCAAATTTTCTTGGTATTTCTTTCAGTGTAGGCATTTCAATTTGAGTGTTTTGTGCATGATCGTTTGACAATTGCTTCTCATGAAGAAAATCTAAATCATTTAAATCGTAACCTGCTTCTAAAAAGTCACCAATTTCATCACAAGAGAAAATTTGAGGGTTTTGAGACACACCTGTATTGAATGCATGATTAGAATGTGCACCTAAATTTTCTTGTATTGGGTTTTCTTCTTTGACCTCTTCATCCATCGTGGTATCCTCAATGTCTTTCTCCTTTGAAACATTGTTCGAGTCTCTAATTCTCTGTCTTCTCTCTCGTTGACATTGTGCTTCATTCTCTTTATTTGCTGCAATCTCCTCATCTGTCAAAACTTTTGCTTTCTTCTTTCTTCGTTGTTTTGATCCCATGTTTGCACCAATTTTAAATTTGAATTAGTAGCTTGCAAATTTTATAAGAGGAAAAGAAAACAGAATAAGCATGACAGAATTCGCTGTTGCAGATCAAAACTGTTATTCAATCATTTCAATCATTGAAATTCGGTCGGTGGGGCAACTTTTGGGGCCCAATGGGTACATTAAAAATTGGTACTTGATTGCTTAAGAATTGGGCACCCGATTCTTTAAAAATTGGGTACTCGTTTATAAATCAGGTACCCAATTTTAAAAAGAATCAGGTACTTGATTTTTAACAGTCGGGTACAATGGTTTAAAGCAATTAGGCACCCAATTTTTGAATTACAAATTGAGTGCCCGATTCTTGAGACATGAGTGAGAATTTGCTATGGCTCTTGACTTTTGCATGGGGTTTTGCCTTAGGGAAAGGCATGGCATAGGCTTGGTCCCACCAAGCCATGCCTTTATGATCCTTTTTTTTCCTAAGGCATTTAATCGACAATTTCTGGTATTATCATAAATTTTTTATAGTCATTCCCATTGAATTTTTTGGCGAGACAAAAACCCATTACAAAAATGTAAATTTTATAGTGTTATTAGTTTATTTTCTATTTTTCCATTATTTATTAATCAAAACATCTCCTAAACGTTGAAAAATGACATTCACTAAAACTTTAATAACTTTTTTATTTTATAATCTTTCTTAAATTAATTTATATGTCATCACTCTACATACAATTGTTTTGATGTTAAAAAAAAAAAAAAAAAAATTGAAAAAAGTGAGATTTTGATCAAATTATGTGGTCTGTACATGAGAGGTTTTAAAATTTACCTTTATAGCCAATTAATAATTAATAATAATAAAAATTATTCAATAAAAAATTAAGAAAAAATATTTTCATCAATCTTAGATGTATTAGGTAACTCCCTTTAAAAGGATTTGCAAAAATTCATTTATTTGTGTCAAATTATGGTGTTCGTACACGAGCGTGGTATGGTCCTGAAATAGGCATTTTGAAAAAGTGGTTTTTAAAGATCCATACCAAACAAATAATCTATCATATGGGTATACAAATAAATGATATATTCAAAAACTAGATTCCGAACACTAAAAAAATTATTTATGGAGTTTTTTATATTCAATCTCTACATACCTCAAATTTTGACATCAATTGACAAAAAATTTCAAAAATAGGAAAAACACTTCCACTTTTTGGCCAAAAGTGAGACCCAACTTCTTGCACTGACCCACCCATATTGTACTATCTTGCTTCTCAAATTTATAAGGAGCATCGAGTCCACTCTCCTTAATGGTGACATTGAAGGATGCCTCTAAGACAAAGTCTTCTTGTCTACCTTTCCATTTTCATGCTTGTATTGAGGCAGGCATGATTTTCCTTGTAAAGCTTCAACACTCTTTACTTTGTTCATAAGAAACCTAATTTTTGGAAGTGACAAACTATTGGGTTCAAAAAAATAGATTTAGAGCATAACCCCAAACATCATTTCATGCTTTGTAATTGCCCACTTGATGGTTTAATATTTTGAGAACTATCAAGTGAACCCTTTCCACATGTTGCTATCCAATCTTGGACATAGAACTCCCCTTCATCCCAAGGAGCTATGAAAAACATTTTGATGACCTAGAATATCTCCACATAATTGCAAACCTATATATGTAATAAGAAGAGAAAATCAGAGTAACACCGCTTAAAGGCTCTTATTTGCAGGAAAATAATTGTTGTCAAAGTTAGCTCAAATGAACCAAGTGTCTATCATAATCTACTTTTGATATCAATCATAAAGATGCTAATGGAATATTTTGCATACAAAACCATTAAATCTTGATCAAAAGGTTCAAAAAGTAAGGAAAGTAAGGAAAGTAAAGGTTAGTACACGCAAAAAAACCAACCATCCATGCGATAATTACTTACTAAAATTGAATTCAAAATAATTGTGAAATTCTTCAAAGGTCTAATTTGAACCTAAAGTCATACTACACAATAAACCAAAAAACGATTACAAACTAAAATATAGGTAGATATTACCAAGTGACAAGTTGTCTCTGACAAAATATCTTGGGTCTATTCAATGGGCCTTGAAACACAAACTCAGAAATCCTAAATATCAATGCTTGCAACAATTATTCTATTTTAACAATAATTAGTATATTGAATGAACAATTGGTACTTAACACTATACAAAATAGACAACTATCAAAATACTAAAAATTAAAAATCCAATTTCAACTTCATTCATACAAATATGTCAAATACCTTTCAACATGTGAGTCTTTTCAATTTTTTGGTTATTTAAAATAGATGACCCTATATTTATATGTAAAAGTTCAACAAATGACAATATTTATGCATAGTTTTTAGGAAAATTTAAAATTATTAATAAAAAAATTATTGTCAAAATTAAAATTAAAAATAATTTTTAAAATTTTTTTTTGGTTGGTAATGATAATTCATATATTAATAATAAAAAAGTTACATATACTAAATACATTAGTTTCTCGAACCATATCCTATCCAAAAAAATACCTTTTACAATAACCATACTATTACTACCCTTCCTACCAGCTATCCCTTCGTACATCCAAAAAACCATCCAACATCTACCCAACTATCAACTATTATCTGGTATTCGACTTCAAAAACATATCTGCTAAGTATATTACTGCCTCCATATCATAACCTATTGCATGAACAAATCCTCCACCAAGCATCTGGGATTACTTGCCTCTTTCCAGTGAAGATCGATGACCCTGTGGGCTGTGTATGTGACATTGGAAAGTGGCCCACTCATTCCCTGGTTGTGATGTCCCGCCTTCATTCTTGTTGATTTCCTCCCACATTATCTCCCAGGCATCCTTTGCAGCTTTATAGAGGAGGGTTTATCAGCCTTCACTTTCCATTTGAGAAACATAATGTATCCAAACCTTCAGCCTTCATCTTTTTGCTCAAAGCATTCAGCTAGGTCTGCTCTTATGCCAAGTACTGACCAATCCAATATATAGTCCAAACTGCCAAGCATGTCCTTCGCAAACAATGTTTTTGCCACATAACACACCTCGTCTATCAGCTTGTTCAACTCCAAGTCCCATGCGATCATCATTGCTATGATATCTAGGTTGGAGTGAGGTTTAACTTCCCTTTCCTGAAACTATGATCCCACCACTTGCAAAACCACTTCTACCATAGCCTCTGTTTTAATTTTGAGAAGATCTTTCATACGCTCCTTACTCACAGGCCCTTTGAAGGCCTTCATCTACCTTTTGGAATCAAGTGCAAAGGTGGCTTCCATGCTAGCAACATTTCACTTCTTTGCAACAACCCCAACTAATTACAAGAAACCCGCTATGTGAAAACTACCTTCAAAAGCCTGTATATATGCATTTTCTACAAATGCAAAATCTTGCCTCTTGATTGTGTACTAAATGCTTACCAGCATTAACATCATACGATCCCTATTAGGAACAATATAATATTATAAAAAAATCCTCTGAAACAACAAGTATTGTGTGCCAACGTCCTCTTTCCTTTTATTCCACACATCCGTCATAAAGACTGACATTCCTTGTGATCTGCCCTTCACCGCCAGCTCAAAACATCGTTCCCATCATTCATAAATCATCCACCTCTACATCATTAATGCGACTAAAAGTAGTTGCCCAATTAGCCATTTTATTTGCATCCTCATTTCCCTCTCTGTATATATGGCTTACCTTGAAATCCAAAAAGGAGCCTAACGTCTCTCTAATTTTTTGAATTTTGTTCTGTAAAAACCATGTTTTTGTTGACCCTTTTATTATTGCATCAACAACCAATTTCAAATCACCTTCCAGATGTAAGTACGTGACATCTAATTTTTTGCCAAAGCAAACTGCTAGCATTACTACCTCAACTTCAGCCACATTGTGAGATCCATCTACCAACCTCTTGGATGCAAAACCAATGATTTCACCTTTGTCATTTTTTGCTATCACTCTTGCACTTGAGATCCCTTTATTACCTTTAGACGCACCATCGAAATTGATTTTGACCCAATCCTTCTTAAGCCTTCACCATCTGATCTCCTTTCTATCCACTTTCTTAATCCTATTCAGATCACCATCATTACTCCACTTAATTTTAATTCCTGTTAGAAATTCTGGACCCTATTATCCCAAGAATTAAAACTCTTCCTTGGGTGTTGATTAATACCATTTGCATTAATACACTCCTCAATAGAGTGGCGAATTCTATTCTAGACACTATCAACATTCTCCATCTTCCCTTGAAAAATACATCTATTTCATTCTTTCCAAATCTCCCAAATAGCCAAAGCTGGGCTTACTTTCCATATGTTTGAATAAAGGGATTTTTGAAAGTGTTTTGGCTAGCACTAAAAAATACCTTAAACCAATTCTGGAAGAGGGGCCAACCAACATAAATGTTGTTTCAACATCACCCAACAATGTTGTGCAAAATCACATTGTGCTAATAAATGATTTGTTGATTCCAACGCTTTCATACATAGTGCACATCTTGATGGACCAACAAATCCATATTTATATCTTCTATCATCAATTAAAATTCTTCCTTGCAAGGCTAACTAGGCAAAGGCACCAGCCTTTGGCATACATAATTTGTTCCAGCAGAGCTGATAAGGCCGCCCTTCATAATTTTCTACTCCTCTACTTAAGTGATAACCCAATTTTGTAGAATAATGAGCAATTTTAGAGGCACACCAAATCACTCTATCCTCCTTGTTACTTAAAAAAATTGGCCTCTCCTTAAAAATGCCTTTCAACTTTGCTTTCAACTCGTCTGATATCTCTAAATTCAAAGGATCCCTCCAAACCCAACTTGAGCCCAACTCTGAATGTGTTTCCTCAACATAACAATCTATAGTTGTTCCCCACAAATCCTCCATTATTGGAATCAAATTATTCAAACCTTCCAAATCCTCCAATTTACTTAACCCATTCCAAGAGTCATGCCAAAAAGAGGCTCTTTCCCCATTCCCAATATGCCAGGATAAATGATTGGTGATAATTGGTCTGCATTCCAGTAACAATTTGAAGAAGCAGAATTCTTCCCGCAAAGGTCAACCATCACCCTTTCCACCTATCTAACCTTTTAATGCAGCTTTCTATTAACTCTTTACATAAATTTGCACAATTTCTACCTTGAAATAGGGGTATGCCTAAATATTTGTTAGGCAACACTCCTTGTTTCACTCCCAGAACTCGACATATCTTACTTTGAACCTTGCTTGCTATATTAAAGAAGAAAACTTCTTATTTATACCAATTTACACATTGCCTTGTCACCTTGTTGTAATCCTCCAACACTAATTTAATACTTTCAGCCTCCTTGATGCAGGCTTCACCCTTTAAAAAGTTCTCATCAACAAATTGCAAATGTGTAACAGCATCAACACCCCTTGCCACCTTCAAACGTTTCCATCTGCCATCTATTCTTGCCTTGGAAATTGCTCATTCTAGTACTTTTGCAAGTATAATAAAAAGAAAAGGGGAAAGAGGGTCACCTTGATGAATACCTCTTTTCATGTCAAAAAAACCTTGAGGACTACCATTAATCAAAACTAAAATATGTGGGGAATCGATACAAGAAAAAATCCACATACACCAACAATCACTAAAGCCAAACTTCTCCAAAACTCTCATCAAAAAATTCCTATTCACATTATCATAAGCTTTGCGAACATGCAGTTTTAACAACATACCCAGTTCCTTGTTCATTTTCAAAGTGTGTATTACTTCATGGGCAATAATGATACCTTCATATATAGATTTACCTGGAGCAAATCCACTCTGTTCCAAGGAGATAATAGTTGAGAGCACTAACTTCAGCCTATTTGCTATAACCTTTGAAATCACTTTATAAACTGTATTACATAGAACAATAGGCCTAAAATCATTGAAAGTCTCCCTTTCACCTTTCTTGGGAATAAGTGCCTAGAAAGTATTGTTCAAATCTTTGAAAACAAATTTCTTCCTCCTTGATTCTTCAACAACCTCCCAAAGCTCTTGCCCGATAAAGTCCCATGATACTTGGAGAAATAAGGCTGGAAACCCATTCGGGCCTAGAGATTTATCCTTCCCTAAGAAGGAAAGAGCTGATTTAACTTCCTCCATTGAGACCGATTGATAAAGCATCTTGTTTTGCTCTTCTAAAATTAACTTTGGTAGCCCATTCAGCAGTCTTGAACAATCCTCCTCAACAACCATATCATGAGATTAACCTATATCTTGATTCTAAAAAAATCTAATTGCTTCCTCATTAATCCAAGTTTGATCTGTAAGAGTCTCCCCCTCATCATTTTTGATAGCGAAGACTTTATTAGAAGATCTTCATTCCTTTACTAAGTTGTGAAAGTATTTAGTATTCCGATCACCTTCTTTCAGCCACACTTCACAAGATTTTTTCCTCCAATATATTTCTTCCTTATATAAAACTTCCTCATATTCCTTCTTGAGCAGTTGTTCCTCTGAAAATAAATTCTCATCCATCCCGTCTTGCATCACCACCTTATTAACTTCCTCTAACTAGTCTTCTAGCCTTAATTTTTTTGCGAATATATTCTTGAAAACTTCCCTATTCCACACCTTTAGCTGCTCTTTTAAATGTTGCAATTTCTTAAAAAACTTAAAAGCACATGAGCCTTTGTGATTGGGAGCTGTTAACCACCAACCTTTAACTAGGTCCAAAAGACCATCAAACCTCAACCACATCTTTTCAAATCTAAAAGGAGCACGCTTTGGAGTTGACTCCTTGATATTTAGGCAAATTGGAAAGTGATTTGATCCAGTTAAGGGCAATATATAAGCATGACATAACCACTCGGTATTGCACCAATCACCACCCAATAAAAAATGATCAATCTTCTCTCCTATATTGGTAAATCCTTTCCTCCAATTTGTCCATGTAAAATCACCATTTATGAAGGGTAGATCTTGTAAATTGTTAGTTAAAACAAAATCAACAAATCCTTGATGACTCCTATGCAATTTAATCGAGCCCCCAAGTTTCGTGCTCAGAGATAAAATTGCATTGAAATCACCCCCTAGAACAACTAGCCTATCCTTCCAATGCACCAATTTATTTGTTAAAGAAGACCATAATTGTAGTTTCAAGTTTTGTTGAGAAAGCCCATATATATTGAAAGCTAAGAAGCTCAACTGAAGCTAAAAAGAAGAAATCATCAGCAATTGCCAACATGCACTGGAGTCGATCAAGGTAACATTTACTAAGGTGTCTTTCCAAAAAACCCCCAGACCGCCAGATGCACCGTCAGCATCTACCATCATACATTTCCATGAAAAGAGCTTCTTAGTAAGAAAAAACATGTTGCTTCCACTTAACTTTGTTTCTTGTAAGAACACTGCGTCTGCCTTAGCTTAATCAACTACTCTCTTGATCAAGTGTAATTTTTCAGGGGCATTGTAGCCCCTAACATTCCACGAGAGAAGCTTCATTGCTTCTGGGAAGAGGTATATCCTCTTTCCAATATCAATAATTTAGTTTGGTTAGCTGCATTCCCGGCCATGGAAAGCTTGACTTTTACTGACTTGGGACCTCTTTTTTTCTTTTCAGAAACCTTAGGTTTACTAATAACAGAGGGAGTCATACTTATCAATCTCTCCTCCTCCATCACTAAAGAATCTAAAACCCCACAATCATCACCTACCAAAGCCTCATCTCCAAAATAATCTGAATCTAAAGCCATAGAGTCTCTACTCCTTGCTTTCTCACTATCCAAGAAGGAATCTAAGGTACGAATAGGAGATATTTGAATATCTTTGAAAGTTTCATCTTCCATCATATTTTTAGCTGCATGATTCTCAATTTCAACTGCATCCTAGAATACATATACCTCTTCTTGGGGCTTCAAGGATCTTTCAACTGCCATTTCCTTATTGCTTTCTCTCATTATATTTCCACCATTGACCAGAATACAAATTTCCTAATCTGGATTAGGGGCCTGCTCACATCCTTCTTTATTAGACATCTGCGACAAAGGAGTTTTAGCGACTATCTATGTTGACTGAACTACACAATCCCCACATACACCCTCTTACAAGTTACACATACCTTTAGTTGCGTTATTATCTGATACCTCCCAAGACTCAGCCTCCATTTGTTCTCTACAAATCATTTCTTCCTCAAAGGAGATAGGCCAAGGGGGAATGATCTCTCATTGTTT